>JAXDDW010000034.1:0-15000 GCA_034670385.1 Hoplostethus mediterraneus | reverse complement strand
ATAACAGTAGATAACGTCCGTACTTTCCTAAACTTTGAAGACCAAACCAAGTACAACCACAAGGGATAAAGTTGAGACAAGGACCAGAGAAATGTATTGGGTCTGGTCAAATAGTAGCTAAGTAGTTGCTAGGTTTCTGTGCTTTTGTTAGGCCGTAGCCAAACACGATGTGATGGCAGGATATTAATCCCTTGCTAGTTCCTCACATTAGAAAGATCTGGAGAGAGCGTTAACTGTATTCCACAGCCCAGCCATCTGCTGTTGTAAAAAAAGTCCAAACCCCAGAGACATTTGCAACTAGACTGTAAAAAGGAAAACATGTTTTAATAAAAAAGAAATCAGGTTAAAGCTGAATGTTAATTTAAAAGAGGCCTGCTCAACAAACTGCAGGTTTATCCTCTATCCGTTAATGAATTGGATGAACTAAGGGTGCCATTTATGGACAAAATACAAAGAAAATTGCAGAAACTGGAATTCTGCAAACAAAACATGGAATTGCCTCTAATCTGCATTTCTTATTTTACTGAACAACAATCAAGGTAAATTCATTGTACAAATATGCAGTAGAAATACTATCTGTTTCTACTGCTGAGTAAAGAAAGAACACTTCAATTGAGCGGCTTGCCAGAACCAGAGTCTTATTAATCAGTCACAGTTTCTGTCTAAACGTGACAGGATACTGGTACGGCCACACTGGCACTACTGGCACCTACAGACCTCTTTGACCTCACATCATGACCTCATCCTAGAGGAAGTACAGCCATGTCCAATCCTACAGACAGCACATCCGTGTCTATAAAAAGACCTGTAGCGCCGACTTGTGGCTGTATGCCTGTCCATGGTTCAGCCTGTCTAGTGTGACGTACAGGGACGACATGAGTGCAAACATGCACGCACATACACACACACACACACACACACACACACACACACACACACACACTTGGGTTTATCACATTACGACAATTCCTATGTGGTCACAGGGTGGCCAAATTAGAGAGACCAAACGACACAGGTTTAAGCCCCCTGAGTCATCCACCCTGCTGAAGTGTCCTTGAGCAAGCCACTGATCCCTACCAGCTCCAGGGGTCCTGATCCTGACCTCCCAGTGGAGGGAGGAGAGAAAGGAGAATTTCCCTGCAGGGATCAACCATGTATGACATTATTATTACCATATAGTGTCATGTAAGATGTCAGTGAAAGTACATTTTTACTATATCATCTTATGTGACAAACTCCACACAAACCCACGCATGTTTGTTGTTTCTTTTCTTCAAAATACAGTAACCACGTTTCAAGACAATTGCGAGCATAACACAGACAAGAGTTGATATAGTGTAAGACTTTATTCTGAAGTGCACAAGTCACAAGATAACTAGTACAGATTTTATGAGATGAACTAGAAGTTATTCACATTTAAATATTTGTTCCTTAATGAAACCAACTTTCGTCTTCATTTGATGTTTTTTATAATAAAAAAAGAATGTATAGAATATGTTTTTTAATGTTTTGTTAAACTAATTGGGGAGGGGGAAATCTAAAGTCAACACCATGCAGACACAAGACACAAGACAACACATTAGTTAATAATCAGCCTCAGCGCTGAGAGATTGTGTATTTCTCTAATACGTTTCTTAATCTGAAATTGTTGCATCCAATATGATGAATCAAGAAAACGGGTCTGCGTCTCCATCGCGTGAGGAAGCTGAAGGAAGTGAGGGACCAGGTGTTTTCAGAGCGCTGCCATCTGGCTGCAGCATTAGCAGCTTATGAGCCAGGTGCTGCAGAACAGGAGAGGAACTGAAGGGCTTTGCGATCGCATCCCCTAGCCCCTGAGGGTGACTGCGCACTGTTACACTATTAGGGGAAATATTTTACCTCTTAACGGAAAACTTCTGTCCTAGTCACTCAATCACTCAAATCACTTATTGACCCCTTATGACCTGATATGTGCAGAATGTGTGGAGAGTGGCGGCAACATTAAACAAGTCATCAAATGTATTAATGAAAGGATGTTGCAGATGAGACTTTTGATCAGTCACTAAATATAGAGGCGCCCTGACATACACGTATACATGCACACACATACCCACATTGTCTACCCATAGGAAGCTATTGCTTTGGGGTCCATTTCTATCTGTAGCTCCTCTTCAGCTCAGAGACCAGTTGCCTGTAGAAGAGTCCTGCTGCCATCAGCTGGTAAAACTTACAAAGACACCAAGCAGCCTGGCGGCATTAGCAAGAGTATTCCATGCTGCTGGGTTGCCTATGTTCAAACAGACCTGGGAAACGGTGTTGTTTGTATCAAAAGGGAGAGAATGGGAAGTGCATTCATGACTCAACCTTGACTCAACAATGAAATGAACAGGTTCCAGATTCCAGTTTAGCCAGCAGTACCAGCCCTCACTATTACGCAGCAGTTTTCAGTGACTTTTTACCTGAATACCGGCCATTCCTGCAGTGTGTGGTATGGTCACTCTACAGGAAGGAGAGACAAAACATTTAATTTGGCACCTAAGATCTGTGGAAGCTGCCACCAAAAATGTTGCCATGGCAGCCGACACATCAAGGTTATATCTGATGGTTTTGTTCTATTATGCACATTATTACTTATTTAATATTATTTATTATTAATTTCTATGTAAAGTGTGCTATGATGCTGCTGTGTGAAAAATGTGAAAAGATTTTTTTTTAAATTTGCCATCAATGACCATGATAAAGACCCACCATTTATAATAACCATATTTAAAGAAGCAGATGTCATGATTATGGTCATACATGCTGTTTAATAAAAAAAAAATATAACAATGAATCATCTGTTGGGGGTAGGACTTCAGTGGTGCTTTATCATACTATTGTGTTTTAGAGAAGAACACAACCACTTTGTAGGGAGTTACAGAGACTGAAAAAACGGTCCATCGGTGCAGAGCAGAGTAGGAAATCAGGTATCTAAACACACAACGGTCAGGGAATTACAGTTTAGGAAGGACACACTTTGGAATGGGATTTAACCCAGGATGGATTCAGCTCAAAGTCCAATACTTTCTTCTGGCCATCACCTTCCCCGTGGTTGAGGGAGGAAAGCTAAATCAAACACAGTGAGGTCCCATTCTAATTGATGCCAGGTGAAGGAGCTTTTACATCGCCTCGATCCTTCACTCTTCCTCTCTTCAATAAAGGATACAAAATGTAATCTTCCAGCATGAAGTCTATCCCACAACCCAACACACACAACACACACATGTTACGTGACATCCAGCGGATCAAAACCAGGAAAACAACTTACTTGACATTAAGATTTCAATTAGTGGATGACTACTGGCGTTATTACAGTTAGGTTAAGTAACTAGGTGTGGTTTTCATTACTATGTAACAATAAGGAGCTAACTATTTAAGTCCAGCTGGGTTTGTTGTTGGGCTAGTAGCTGGGCTAGTTGCTGGGCTGGTTGCTAGCTACCTAGTCATTGTTGATGAGTCATGCAGGTGTTAGGCTCCATGACTTAGTCAATGACTCAGCAGTTTTTCCTCATGCCATAATGAGCGCGACTAACAGTTACCCCTAATGTTATATCTTTCGTACTTGTCTCATACTTGTTTCTTCAACTGATCCCAGCTGACAAGAGGTTCTCCTCACCTTAAACTCTAGAGTGGGTTTTTGTTATTTTTTGTTAATTCTGTGTAGTTTGTAAAGAAACACTGTATAAATGTTACCACTTGGTTATAAATACAAGAATGCTCACATAATTAAGACTCCTTAGGTTTTTATAAGGTTCTTTAAAAAGTTATTTATTTATTTGTTGCTTGTTTGTTTATTGGCCAAACATGTTTTAGGTGCAACATCATATCAAGAAAACTGAAGTACATACTGTATGTACAAATTGACAGAAATCACAAACCGCATCAAAATCAAAAGATTGTTTGAAAACAATATTCATTATGCTTAAAGTTGTGACATTATCCAATAAAATAATTTCTTAGCTGACAAACATTTCATCCAGAAACCTCCAGAGAAAGAGCAAACACTGTTTCTCGTGCCTTTGAAATGTTGCTGTCGATGAGTCATGTCTGGAAATACAAAAAGAAAACCTGATAATGACAGAGGACACCTTTCAGAACGATAGAGAGTGTAAAGGGACGAAGCTGGAAATGCCACACTGGTAAAAGTCATGCCAAGTGGAGTTGTCTTGATTGACTGTATCTGCATTTAAAATGAAAAAGACTGGAGAGATGTGAAGGTTGTTTTCTTTTTTTTCACTTCACACAAGAGAAGAGAGTTGTTTGTGGGATTGACACCTCATTCATTGCTGAGAGATTTGTGTAAGCTGCAGGTGTCCGTGAGACTGGGGGACCTACAGGGTTTGATTATTTTGGATACAATAGTGAAACTAAGTCAGTTTTTATTGTGTTTTGATGAAGAAATACTTTTTCTCCCCCCAGACCATGCTAGTTATTGAGTTGAACTAAATTGTGCTTTCCACTTCAACCCTCCAGATGTCTGCCAATATTGTCATGTTGCTATTGTGTGCAACATTCGGTAGAGAATGTGGAATGGATGGTTGATCTGTGAAGGATGGCAAACTGAAAGAACCACAGGTAAAAAGTTATCGTGGTAAAACAGACTTGCTGGTGTGTCCGTGAAGAATCAAGGAAGGCCAAGTAACAAAAGTGGAAGCAGAGAATATATATAATATATAATAATACTATAGAAGCTAAAATACCACAAAATATGATATGGTCACTATAAACTCACTGCTGAGTACCACAGACACACTATAAGTGAATTTTGCTATATTGTAGTGATTTTCTAACTGGGGTAATGAAAAAGGTTTTGCAGCAGAGGCATGGGTCTGAATGTTACATGTTTGAATGGGTTGAGTATGAAGTTGGGTAACAGTGAAGCTAAAAGATGAGTTTTTCTTACTTAGTGTTTATTGTTTATTTACGTTCTGTAATTGGCCCACGTCAGTTGTTACATTGTCCTGTAGAGGGAAGCATTACGCCTACTGGCGCGGCTCGTCCTTGGAAATTTACAAATAGAAGAAAAATGTTTCCATTGTACGTCATACGTCACGACGACGTGGGAGGAGCGTGGGTGACACATCAAAACAGACTGCTAGCCAACTCACTAGCAGTGATCTTCACACTCTCGATAAACCACCGTCGAAGACTAACGTTAAAATCAGCTTTTGTCTGGTGAAAGTAAACATTGTAAAATAATAGCTAGTTGCCCTCTACAAGAAGTCAAACAGATCGACAAGAAAAGGCAATTTGGTAAGTAAAAAGCTATCATAGTTCATTTTTGTTCCAAAGAAAGCTAAGGCAAGCTGTCAGGTGTAGTTAACGTCAGCTCATCTATCTAACAAGCCGACTGTTAACGTCGGCAGTTCACGGGTTACTGTGTTTTTTTCGGAGTTCTAGTCAGGAGGCTGGACAGTGTTTCCCCAACAGTAGTGTGTATCGTTTATTTTCACCTACTTAGCTATTTCATGCAAGGTAGCATGATGATAGCTTATTCAGATACAAGCTAGTTGTTTGGTATATTTAGCAAATCGTGCTATTTATGGCTAACTGGAAACGAAGGGATTATTAACCTGCTTTGGTCACAGTACAAGTCTTTTCTGTGTGTTTATCTAACCTTGGGTGATACGAGCTTAACTGTCTTAAGTTATGTAACTTAATTATGTAGCTGGGCCTAGCTAGCTAGCTAGTTAGCTAGCCACTTGTAATCAGAGTCAAAGGTAGTCTTCCAGTGTTTTCTGGAACGAACAGAAGACATCTGATAGTCAAAACCAACAACAGCTCTTTGTGATTCTTGCATGACAACGGTAGCGCCCCCTAAATTTGCTCAACTATCCAGCAAGGGCAAGATCAATTCGTGGCAGTGGCAGCTATTAGCCCTAGCTCGTACTAATAACAATATTTATCTATATAATGTTAAAGGACACTGCCCCACCCTGGCAATGCGAAGCAACATTGCAGTTGCATTTTAAGATTGCCATCAAAGTACTTTACATTGAGATTTCAATTAGTGGATGACTACTGGCGTTATTTCAGTTAGGCTAAGTAACTAGGTGTGGTTGGTTTTCATTACTATGTAACAATAAGGAGCTAACTGTTTAAGTCCGACTGGGCTAGTTGCTGGTCTAGTTGCTAGCTACCTAGTCATCGTTGATGAGTCATGGAGTTGTTAGGCTCCATGACTTAGTCAATGACTCATTAGTTTTTCTAGTCTAGACACAGATAGTAAATAGTAGATCTATCACATAGGTTTGATTTGACTACTAAATATTTCATTCTTTTCTGTCAGGTTGCTGAGATTTTAATACCATTTGGTGCAACACAATATTGTGCAATGGAGTTTCCAGATCTGGGAGAGCATTGCTCTGAAAAGTCCTGCAAGCGCTTAGGTAAGTATCCTTGGGAATGGACGACCATTTCCTCCTGCTGAAGTGCAAACGTAAATTATGGTTTCCACCCCCATTTCAGTTTTAACATTTAAAACCTGGTTTGCATTACAGATTTCCTTCCAATGAGATGTGACGCCTGTCAAGACATTTTCTGTAAAGACCACATAACCTATGCAAATCACAAATGCACGTCCTCCTACAAAAAGGTATTCGATTAGTATTTCTGTAAAGCTAACTTTGTTTAACTGATGTACTTGTTATTGAACACATATTTTAATTTGGCCCACATTAAAGTTGTGATGTTATGTTATGAGTTGATGGGATTGGATGTAAGACCATTTATTTTGAAACTGGATTATTTTTGAGCATCTACCATCTGATTGTGCTAATTAGTGTGCTTGATTATTTTTGCAGGACGTCCAGGTCCCTGTATGTCCATTGTGCAACATCCCCATTCCCATTAAGAGAGGAGAGATGCCTGACATTAAAGTTGGTGAACACATTGATCGCGACTGCAAATCGGACCCGGCTCAGAGAAAGAGAAAGGTTTTCTTAAATTGCGTTTTATAGAAGTATTTACCATACAGTCAATTAAAATTTTTGTTAAACGTTAAAAAATGGAAAATAAGGCATCGTGTTTTTTTTGTTTTGTTTTTTTTACAGATTTTCACAAATAAATGTTCAAGAGGAGGTTGTAAGCAGAAAGAAATGATCCGAGTGACATGTGACCAATGTAATTTAAATTACTGTCTTAAACACCGCCATCCACTAGACCACGATTGTAAGACTGATGGCAAACCAGTCTCCAAACCAGGGTTGGTACAGAAGTTCCCAAATGCAATACGCCTTCAGATAATTCAATCTATGTACCTGAAGCGTCACAATCAGGATGGCTAACACTATGATTTTATTTCTCTCAGACATGCTGCTTTATTGAGGGCCCAAGGTGCTTCCTCCATCACTGCCTCTGGTTCTGGTTCAGCTGGTCAAAGAAACCAGAGGTCTGTTTCTAATGGTGTGAGTTCAAATAACCGGAGCCACAACAGTGGGTAAGCAGTTCTGCTCAGTACTTGTTAATAGAAATTCATCACCAAAACTTTTTTAAATGATCAAACTCAGTGTTATTTAAGATGCACGTGTTTTGATTTTGAAATTGCCACAACTAAACAATCGTATTATATTTTTTTTTTGTTTGTTCTCAGCGCTGCCCCACGGATGCCCACTTCAGTTTCAGCCCCTCCAGTGCAGAATGTAATACCACCATCGGCATCGTTTCAGGCTGGCCTGGTATGCACACCGTTTTGATGACACCACTTCAATAAAATTCCATAACAAAAAAAGTGAAAATGTCATGATGTACTGGTCAGATAAATATAAACATAAGTGCACTGTTTCTTATACTGTCATTGCAGACAGAGGAGCAGGCTTTGCAAAGGGCTCTGGAGATTTCTTTGGCTGAGTCAGTACACAACGTTCAGCCAACCCTCAGGTGAGCAATCCTCATTAAGAACCATAATCCCCTATATATCCTACAAGCAGCCTGAGATCACTCCTAAACCCACTCAAGTAATGCGCTACCTGTTCCAGTTCCCATGTCATTGTGCCGCTACTGAGGGTGAATGGATCTGTGACTGTTGCTCACTGATACCCAGCTAACGCATAAGAAAACATTTTCAATCATCAATATGTGGAAAGGAACAAGGAGTTTGATCAAATCAAATCAAATCAAATCACATTTATTTGTATAGCCCTTAATCACCGTTACAGTCCCTAAGGGCTTCACAATGCCCAACATGTGAAAATAATAAATGATTAGTACACGACATCCCCCAGCCTTAGACCCTCACAGAGGACAAGGAAAAACTCCCACAAAAACCTTATTGGAAAAGTGGGAGAAACCTTGGGAGGGGCTACTCAGAGAGGGATCCCCCTACCAGGACGGTTGGGCGTGCAATAGATGCCGTGTTTGGGCAAACAGAGTATACACAATATATGAAAGTTCATTTTGGTGGGACATCCACATCTGATGGGGCATCACAGCAACGGCAACTCAATCGACGTCATCATAGGACTAGGGGACCATGCAGACGCCAACTCTGCCCAGATAGGAGAACGCAACGCCCGCTCAGTCAGCATCGTCCTAGGAGGCGGCACCACGCAGACGCCAACTCTGCCGGGCTGCAGCCTGGAACAGATCGGAGACTCACCCACACACACCCATACACACACACGCGCTCACACAGACAAACATGACCAGCGTCAGTGGACAGCAGCAAGTAGACCAGAACAATAGGACATGCAGGCAGGATGCTAATATCCATCGGCAGGACCCTGAGCTAGGATAAGCTAACTGGTCTAGCCTTACTCTGAGAAGAGACTGAGCCTAGCCTTACTAGACTAGCCTTACTCTGAGACGAGACTGGGCCACTCCCTCAAGGCTGGTCAAATGACAGAGAGAATAAATGGGTTTTTAGCCTTGACTTAAAGACATCGATAGAGCCTGCCTCTCTGACTGAGGCAGGCAGACTGTTCCATAGATATGGAGCCCGGTAAGAAAAGGCTCTGTTACCTGCAGTTTTCTTTTTGACTGCTGGGATAGACAGGTAGCCAACGTCCTGAGATCTAAGGGCACGTGGCGGTTTGTATGGTATAATCAAATCGGATAAATAGGACGGTGCCATCCCATGTAATGATTTATATGCAAGTAAAAGCACCTTAAAGTCACATCTGGCTTGAATTGGTAGCCAGTGTAATGAGGATAGAATGGGAGTTATATGGTCGAATTTCCTAGTTTTGGTCAGGATTCTGGCAGCAGTATTCTGGACCAGTTGTAATTTTTTAGTTCGCCCAGTAGGTAAGCCTGAAAAAAGGGCATTGCAATAATCGATTCTGGATGATACGAAGGCATGTACTAAAATTTCTGCGTCTGCCTCTGTTAGCATGGGTCGAATTTTGGCAATATTACGAAGATGATAAAATGCTGTTTTAGTGATCTCCTTAATGTGCAACTCGAATGAGAGGGTAGGGTCGAATTTTACCCCAAGATTTTTAACGTGTGGGCTCTGGGAGATTACACAACTATCAAAATTGAGAGTAGTATTCTCAAATAAGTGTCTATGTCTAGCTGGTCCCACAATTAGCATCTCAGTTTTGTTGCCATTAAGAAGTAGGAAGTTTAGGGACATCCAATATTTGACCTCTGATAGGCAGGCCTCTAGTTTTTGGAATTGGGTGTTATCGGTTGGTTTGACTGGTATGTAAATTTGGGTGTCATCGGCGTAGCAATGGAAGTTAATTCCAAATTTGCGAATGATGCCACCAAGTGGTAGCATATAGATAGAGAATAGCAGTGGTCCTAGGACAGATCCTTGCGGGACACCAAAGTCCATATTGCAACACTCTGAGGTCATGTTGTTGTAAAAGACGCGATGTGATCTATCAAGTAGGTAAGACCTAAACCAAGAAAGGGCTGATCCCCGGATACCAATATAATGTTCAAGGCGGTTCAAGAGTATCGTATGATCAATTGTGTCAAAGGCTGCGCTCAAGTCAAGTAGCAATAGTGCTGAGGTTGAGTTGGAATCTATAGCTAACAGAAGGTCATTTACCACTCGCGTAAGTGCAGTTTCGGTCGAGTGAAAGGATCTAAAACCCGATTGGAAGGGATCAAGTAGGTTATTTTTTGACAGAAAGTCTGTAAGTTGACTCGCTACTGTTCGTTCAAGTAATTTGGAGAGGAACGGCAGATTAGAGATTGGTCTATAGTTCTGGAGTACTTCGGGGTCAAGGTTCGGTTTTTTCAGTAGTGGCTTGATCACGGCCGCTTTAAAGGCAGAGGGCACAGTGCCAGTGGAGAGCGACTGATTGATCATATAAAGAATGGAGGGTCCTAGGATAGGAAAAACTTCTTTAAGCAGTTTAGCAGGCAGAGGGTCTAGCATGCAGGTCGTGGGTTTTGAAGACAGAGTTAGCTTGGTGAGAGAGTCTAAGGAAACTAACTCAAACTGTGAGAAAAGAGATTCAGTTTGGGAAACACCAAGTGGACTTCTCAGGGGTGCGACGGCACCACCAGTAGAGAGTGTACTGGTGATCTCATCTCTAATCAGCGTGATTTTCTGACTAAAAAAGGACATGAAATCATTTGGAGAAAACAGAACGCTATCAGAGGGGGAGGGATTCCGTGTTAGTTTAGTAACAGTGTCGAATAGAAACTTTGGGTTGTTTTTATTTGCACTGATTAACCTAGAGAGGTGTGCAGTTTTGGCTGACGAGAGTGCACATTTATAATTTAGCAGGCTATCATTCCAGGCAAGCCGGAAGACTTCAAGTTTGGTCAATCGCCATTTACGCTCTAGTTTTCTACAGGCTTGTTTAAGTGCTCGAGTGTCGTTAGTAAACCACGGTGCAAACCTCCTAGCGTGGTGTTTTCTAGTGACTAACGGGGCGATTGAGTCAAGCGCGTTGGTAAGGCTAGCGTTTAGTTTGTTGGTGAAATTGTCGAGCGAGCCAACATGACCAGAGAGTGGTGCGAGAAAACTGGGTAGTTTTTCAGATAGTAATGAGGCCGTAGTGGCATTAATACGACGGCTAATATAAGTATCTTCACGCTTTTGGCGTGGGACGATCAATTCGATTTCAAATTTAATGAGATAGTGATCAGATAGGGCAGGCACATAAGAGGAGACCACTAAAGCAGAAACAGGAATGCCACGGGTCAGAACCAGGTCAAGGGTGTTGCTGCCATGGTGGGTTGGTTCATTAACAAATTGAGTGAGGCCGCAAGTATCAATAAGATCTAGGAAGGCCTTACTGAGGGGGTCGGTGGGATTATTCAGATGAATGTTAAAATCACCGATAATGAGAATGTTATCAGCTCGGGTCACTAAGTCTGAAATGAAATTGGAGAACTCTTCTAAGAAGAGCGAATAGGGCCCAGGTGGTCGGTAAAGTACTGCTAGGTAGAATGACGGGAGATTCGTAGCTGTATGGTGCAGAGTCAGGACTTCAAAGGATGTAAATTTGTTGCTCGTGTTGGGAGTAAGACTAAGGATAGGGTTAAATATCAGGGCAACACCCCCTCCTTTTTTCGTCTCCCGGGCAACCTGAGAACTAAGAAAGTTTGGAGGAGAGGCTTCAATTAGAGGCAGAGACTCATTTGGCTTTAGCCAGGTTTCACAGAGACCCATCATATCTAAATTATGTTCAGTAATCAAATCATTGATCAGCAGCGCTTTTGTTGACAATGATCTTATATTGATGAAGCCCACAGAGAGGCGTGCAATACTGCCAGAATTTTTTTTAATGTTAATGGCAGTATGCGTGGGTCTAATTTCAATTAAATTGTTGTAATTTACTATGGGTCGGTAGGAAATTTGACGGGCGCGGTGGGAGAAGGATACAGTCTTAATTGGAAGGACTGTACTATAATTTACAGATCGGGAGGTGCCGCTACCAGGGGTTAAAGTAGATGCAGACTGGTAAAACTCAATTTTTATCATCCAAAATAATTAAAGAATTTCAAATAAATGTCACCTTACTCGTTCTCAATGCTATTCTGGTATAGATGAGGTACTGCGTGTTAATAAGAAATGTGCTTACTCACATCATGATTTGCATAAGAATTCAAAATAAGATACATTTGTAAAGCTTGAGAGTAGGAAAAGAGCAAAACCTGTTTGTAACCAAGGCATTCAAATGTTATCTCAAAAGTTACCAGCCAGTGTCATGGGTGAACCTTTTATCCACCAAAGTCTGTCTTTCATATTCATTGCAACATTTTGTATCATAACAGTCATGTCTGATGAGGCGTTGTTTGTGTCTCAGCCCTCAGGAGCAGGAAGATCTTGCTCTGGCCCAGGCTCTCGCTGCAAGTGAAGAAGAATACCGGCGGCAACAGCAGAGACAACAGGTATCCGGAAGGCTTAGCCGTCAGTAGCATGCTAACAGGAACACATCTAGGTACATTGCCGTTGCGGCATCCTATCCTCTTTCGACTTTCTCAGTTGGTCAATGACAAAGTTAATATTGGTGGTAACTTTGAGTTTTACATTTCACACTCTTATGACACTCTTCTTTTAATAATTGTATATGGTGTATGAACTATACTGAAAGGTGTTACTAACTGCATTTTCTCTGTTATAGGCGAGAGAGTCCAAACACTCAACCTGCAGCCTTTCATGAATTGGACCACTGTCTTGGCCCCAGGCTGTTGTCACTTATGTACTGGATAACGCACATTTGGGATACCAATGTCCAGCCGCATCACCGATTCTTCATTGAAAGGAACATTCTTGGAAATTGCTGAGATATTACCGCCTTCTATACTTTAAGCACATACTCTCCCGGCAGGATCTGTTATTTTTATCAGTGAGTTGCTTTGTACATATTTTATATGCTGAATCAGTGAAACGAGATCTTAACATAAATGATTCTTGAATAAACTATTTCAAAGATGCACGCTGAGACACTTTGCTTGAATCCTGAATGCCTGAATGTATTGGCACTGTGGACTTGAAGACAAATTCCCACTCACTCTGGGAGGGACAAGGAAGTCCATTAGCAAGTCTTCTTATGTTTTATTCAGACTTTCCGCTAATGCTTATTCTTGAAGGCTTTCATTTACGGGGCAATTGCTCCAAATTCACAGGGAAACTTTTAATTTTTAGATAAAACAAATATCTACATATTATTCTATACACTATAATATAATTGAAAACACATTTTATTGTTCATTAATTATAATGAAGTGTAGTTTAATCATGTATTAGGTAAAGTTAGGACCTGATCTATTAATTACTCACATGCATTCAGATTCATTCTCCTTCCATTCATTTAATTTATTTTCAACACTTAAGGCATGGGTTGCTGACAGAAGGGTAGAGCTGTTCCTACTTTACCATCAGACCCATGGCTACTCAGTGACTCCACACTTGAGACCTAGGAAAACAGAACGAGTCGGATATTTGGATTCAAACTTTATTTTCTGATCTTGACAAATTTTGAATGGATGATTTTATTACTGTATGTACGTTTCATTATTACAAGCAAAATATGTAGCCTTTAAATGTTCCATTAAGCTGTGTGAGAAAGGCTTTGCAAGGACAGGAAACTTAACTTTTTTGCTGAGTCACAGTGGCTGATTCATCCCACAAGCCACTTTGACTATTTTACCAGCCAGCTGGATTGTTTTTAACAGAGCAAGACCTCCAAATGCTGGTTAGTTGTGTTTGGTAGAGTTGATAAACAGACAAAATGTACCATTTGGCAGATAGCTGGTGTTACTTTCCCACCCTGGACCCTGTCTGAAAGATCATATGGCCTAGTGCATATGTTCAGTCAATAACTGTGTGTAAGCCCAGTGTAATGCCAGAAACATGAAACACCTGCAGAACAGAAAACTACAGATGTTGATGTTCATTATATGCTGAGATAAATGTGTTTGCATTTTTTCACTCCTATTGCAAACTGTTGACCTTCCAGCCATAGAGCACTGCGTTATTGATCACAAGTCATCCCGGGTTTGTACAGCAGAGGGCAGTAAAGCATTGTAGGTGTCATTGTACCTTTCACAGTGGACTGGATGTTTACTTCAGTGTTTGATACAAAAGACCTCTGCTATTTTTGGGTATTTTTGCTGCTCATTTCTCCTATTGTATATATTTCACTTGCCATGTAGGCTTAAATAAATATGTCTTCCAATATTCTTGCTTTTGCTGCCATGTGAGTGATGTTTGAGGTGATATGGAAATTAATGGAACCATTTAATAAGGTTAAACAGGTTGCTTGGAATGTGTTGAAAAGGAGTGTTTTGACAGTGTTAGTGTTTAAAAACAGGTCACACAGCTGCTCCAGTAGACCCTCCAACCCCATGCCATTAGTGACACATAATCCTTAATTACCTTATCTGAATGCCAGTGGTGTCACATCAGTCATCACATTTTTGATATCCAAATTGTGAAACATTGTAGGTATTGCGTGGTGACTAAGTGACAGCACTATGGCACTTAATTGCTTTGTGCATTAGTGGGTAGGAGTTGAATACAAATGCGAGTGGTACAACTGAAGTCAACTGAACAACTGAACTGTGCATGCCTTAACTCAAAAATATTCAGTCTTGATATAGATATACTGTATGTATGTATGTATATATCTGTGATAAGTACATATATATGGCCATTACTCTGGGCATTGCAAACATACAGACTATCAGATGCATTGTTTTAGACAGAGGCACTCCCGTTCCATCACTCCCTGTCTCTAAAGATTTTCGTCCAGATATTTCGGAAGCTTGTCCAAGCAGATGGCTGCACCTGCTGCCTGGCATGTGACACTAACAGACAGCATCCAGTCAGTGAGCTGAAGAGGCATCCTATTATTGTCAGTGATGAATGGAGTATACACCGATCAGCCATAACATTAAATCCACCTGCCTAATACTGTGTAGGTCGCCCTCGTGCCGCCAAAACAGCTCTGACCCGTCGAGGCATGGACTCCACAAGACCTCTGAAGGTGTCCTGTGATATCTGGCACCAAGACGTTAGCAGCAGATCCTTTAAGTCGTCTAAGTTGCGAGGTGGGGCCTCCATAGATCGGA